>RPFO01000667.1:6647253-6668977 GCA_009746045.1 Mesostigma viride | reverse complement strand
CCCCCCCACATGTATGGGGTAAGATTACGTAGCAGCCCCCCACATTATTGATACGTTAGCAGCACCCCCCCACATGTATTGATACGTAGCAGCACCCCCACATGTATTGATACGTAGCAGCACCCCCCACATGTATTGATACGTAGCAGCACCGCCCCACATGTATTGATACGTAGCAGCAACCCCCCAACTGTATTGATACGTAGCAGCACCCCCCACATGTATTGATACGTAGCAGCACCCCCCAACTGTATTGATACGTAGCAGCACCGCCCCACATGTATTGATACGTAGCAGCACCCCCCAACTGTAATTGATACGTAGCAGACCCCCCACATGTATTGATACTTACTGCAGCACCCCCCCACATGTATTGATACGTAGCAGCACCCCCCACATGTATTGATACGTAGCAGCACCCCCCACATGTATTGATACGTAGCAGCACCCCCCACAATAGATTGATACGTAGCAGCACCCCCCACATGTATGATACGTAACCCCCAACAATGTATTGATACGTAGCAGCACCCCCCCACATTGTATTGATAGTAGGCAGCACCCCCCCACAATGTATTGATACGTAGCAGCACCCCCCCACATGTATTGATACGTAGCACACCCCCCACATGTATTGATACGTAGCATTCACCCCCCACATATTGATACGTAGCAGCACCCCCCACAGTATTGATACGTAGCAGCACCCCCCACATGTATTGATACGTAGCAGCACCCCCACATTATTGATACGTAGCAGCACCCCCCCACATGTATTGATACGTAGCAGCACCCCACATGTATTGATACGTAGCAGCCCCCCCACATGTATTGATACGTAGCAGCACCCCCCCACATTATTGATACGTAGCAGCACAATGTTTAGTCAGCGCTAAGTCCAACCACCACGTTGCGGCAAAGATTCGGGTTCTTTGAACGGAGTTTCTTCTATACGTGAATGCGGGAACAAGAGGCCGCTGGAATGAGCGGCTTATAGGTCGCAGGTGTTTACTCGTAGCTGTTTTGCTAGAGCTTTGTGATTAGTAGATGCAATATAGTGCATGGTTGAAAAATGAATTAAATAAAATGTGCGTTCCGCGCTTGGGTTGATTATACCCGGGCGGAACGGGCGTGAGGTGCAGTGCCCCCTGAAAAGAACAACCTACGCATTATTTAATATTAGCCGTGCAGATTCGGGAATTCTACCCCCGGTCTGTACGTTAGCGCTTACTAGCATCCACTAAACATAAGGGTTTTTAAGATGTCAGTTAGCTAGGGATAAGGGAGGTTTTGCGACTAAAAAGCCGCTCTGGCTGGTTTTGTCGGCCTCTTTCTTTGCTCGTTGTCGTTGCGGCGGCAGCCGCAGCTATGGGTGCTGCGAGCAAAATCCAAAAGCACTGGTTGCACTGGCCACTTGGCCAGTGGTGAGACTTCCAGTTGTTAACCGGCCAGGCGTAGTTCCTCGCCCGGTTAACTAAAAGAAAAGAAAAAGATTACCTCCGGTCCGACCTTTTCCCAGCTTGGGTCTTTGGTGGGCCGGATGCCGTGACAGGTGCTCAACTGTCGCTTGGTCGGCCCAGTGCGCGAGCTGGTGCTCCGTACCTGGGGATGCTTGCACCCCGGGTTGGAGCCGGATGGCTGGCAACTGGCGACCCGTGTCTCGGTCCGCGGCCTGCGGCTTTTTCTTCGGAAATTGCTGCTGGCCAGCAAACTTTGCAATTGCCTTCCGCCGAGGGGGGGGTGGTTGGGGCTGGGGACGGCGATGGGAAAAGCGTCTAAGCTAGAAATTTTTTCCCCACGCATAGAAACCTCGGGGGGAATGCGGTCTTGGCTGAACGGACTCTCGTTCAGCCAGGTGCCTGGGGCTGTGGCCTCGGGCATCCGGGCTGGCGGGGCCTGGGCTAGGTCCACGTTTTTTCTCGAAGCACCCGGGTCTATGGGAGACGGCCATAGCGGTAGCGACTCGGGGCCCCGAGAGGGGTCATGATAGGCTGGCCGTGCGTAATCGCAGTGCAAATGCGCTGGGCCTTTTTGGGCCTGGCCATGCATCCACAGCCGCCGGGCACACGCCTCCCGATGTGGGGGGGCTCCTTTTGCGGCAGGGCGGTCACTTGTGACAACGAGCAAGGTGGAGTGGCGGCTTCAAGGGAAAGCCAGGGCGGGGGTGATTGGCAACGTACTTCATGAAGGGCCTTGAACGGCGTGCCTCCGGGCATGTCAATTAGTGTCACATGTATGCTTCCACTTATTGTTTTAATGAAGATGCTGGTTTTTGTGGGAGCTACGTGGGACATGAATCGGGGTTCTTTGAACGGAGTTTCTTCTATACGTGAATGCGGGAACAAGAGGCCGCTGGATGAGCGGCTTATAGGGCAGTGTTTACTCGTAGCTGTTTGGCTAGAGCTTTTGTGATTAGTAGATGCAATATAGTGCATGGTTGAAAAATGAATTAAATAAAATGTGCGTTCCGCGCTTGGGTTGATTATACCCGGCGGAACGGGCGTGAGGTGCAGTGCCCCTGAAAAGAACAACCTACGCATTATTTAATATTAGCCGTGCAGATTCGGGATATTCTACCCCCGGTCTGTACGGTTAGCGTCTTACTAGCATCCACTAAACATAAGGGTTTAATGATGTCAGTTAGCTAGGGATAAGGGAGGTTTTGCGACTAAAAGCCGCTCTGGCTGGTTTTGTCGGCCTCTTCTTTGCTCCCCACCCACCCACCCTTGTCTTGGTTGCCTCTAGGGCAACGTACTTCATGAAGGGCCTTGAACGGCGTGCCTCCGGGCATGTCAATTAGTGTCACATGTATGCTTCCACTTATTGTTTTAATGAAGATGCTGGTTTTTGTGGGAGCTACGTGGGACATGAACACCTTTTTTGTGTTTCGGCAAAATGAAGATTTCTTGCAAACTATCGTTATGCAGGCAGGTAGCAACGTCCGATGTTATAATCCGGCAGGTAGCATGCAAACGTCGAAACGATATGAAGGGGAAAAAAAGCATCAAACAGGAGCACCGATTAGAAGCGCAGCAAATGCAGTATGTGCACATCTACACCTACAACCTAACCAGACCAAAGGCATAGCAAACATGGAAAGGTGACCCAAGTGAAAGCCTAGCACCACCATGATCGACATGTGCGAGACCAAGAAACGCTCCATGGCAACTAGACTAAAGGGATGGATGCCAGATGTGGATTAGGATCGGCTTAGCTGACTCTACCGAGATGTCTGCAGGGTTTCGCTAGCAACGAAAAGAAGGAAGCCAGACATTTTTATCACTCTTGCTGCAACATAGAGTTTCTTGCGATGGCAGCAAGGACATGTCTTCGCCCAGCTGGCTAACTGTGTCGTCGGCGTGCATGCGCTGTTTAGTTGCCGTTTTGATAGAACGCAGTTTGTCAGCCTACCATCCACGATGCGGCAAAAGCTCACCTTTTTTCTTTATGCGGGAAAATGAAGACCGATTGCCTTAATTGCTTGAAGACCGATTTCCTTTCGTTATGCACAGGTAGCAAAGCGATGTTGTAAAAAAGCAGGTAGCATGCAAACGGTTGCAGCTGGTTACTATTAGCTATGGGTCTCTCTGCGGCTGCGCTTCTTTTTCGATGGGCGATGGGACGGTCGCAATTCGCAAACCGGACGCGGCGTCACAGGGCTGAACGGTATTGAAAAAATTGGAAACGTGGCATCCTCGTTCCTCCCCACGGAACTGAAAACTCGAAGCGCGGCGCTGGTGCAAAAGCTCGATCCCATCTTTTGGAACCAAGCTAGCGGATTGGACGACATCCAATATGCCGTCACCCGTGCTTGTGGCCGCAGGTATAAAAAGAGACGACCTCCAGCCCATTTACCTGGGAACATTCGGATGTTTGGCTGACATCGTTACCATGCAGAAATGTTCAATGAGGTTCTGGGTTCGATTCCTGGTGTGGTCATGGAAATAAATTTTTTTCTGCATTTCAGTCATAGCACCAAACGGTCACGCTGCAGCGAGACGCTATAGCCCTGGAGGCCGCTGATAAACCTGACATCCGGTGTGTCTTACTATCATAGATTGCCGAACTATAATAATAATAGTCTTTCATGTCCCACGTAGCTCCCACAAAAACCAGCATCTTCATTAAAACAATAAGTGGAAGCATACATGTGACACTAATTGACATGCCCGGAGGCACGCCGTTCAAGGCCCTTCATGAAGTACGTTGCCCTAGAGGCAACCAAGACAAGGGTGGGTGGGTGGGGAGCAAAGAAAGAGGCCGACAAAACCAGCCAGAGCGGCTTTTAGTCGCAAAACCTCCCTTATCCCTAGCTAACTGACGTCATTAAACCCTTATGTTTAGTGGATGCTAGTAAGACGCTAACCGTACAGACCGGGGTAGAATATCCCGAATCTGCACGGCTAGTATTAAATAATGCGTAGGTTGTTCTTTTCAGGGCACTGCACCTCACGCCCCGTTCCGCCCGGGTATAATCAACCCAAGCGCGGAACGCACATTTTATTTAATTCATTTTTCAACCATGCACTATATTGCATCTACTAATCACAAAAGCTCTAGCCAAACAGCTACGAGTAAACACTGCGACCTATAAGCCGCTCATCCAGCGGCCTCTTGTTCCCGCATTCACGTATAGAAGAAACTCCGTTCAAAGAACCCCGATTCATGTCCCACGTAGCTCCCACAAAAACCAGCATCTTCATTAAAACAATAAGTGGAAGCATACATGTGACACTAATTGACATGCCCGGAGGCACGCCGTTCAAGGCCCTTCATGAAGTACGTTGCCCAATCACCCCCGCCCTGGCTTTCCCTTGAAGCCGCACTCCACCTTGCTCGTTGTCACAAGTGACCGCCCTGCCGCAAAACGGGAGCCCCCCCATCGGGAGGCGTGTGCCCGGCGGCTGTGGATGCATGGCCAGGCCCAAAAAGGCCCAGCGCATTTGCACTGCGATTGCGCACGGCCAGCCTATCATGACCCCTCTCGGGGCCCCGAGTCGGTACCGCTATGGCCGTCTCCCCATAGACCCGGGGTGCTTCGAGAAAAAACGTGGACCTAGCCCAGGCCCCGCCAGCCCGGATGCCCGAGGCCACAGCCCCAGGCACCTGGCTGAACGAGAGTCCGTTCAGCCAAGACCGCATTCCCCCCGAGGTTTCTATGCGTGGGGAAAAAATTTCTAGCTTAGACGCTTTTCCCATCGCCGTCCCCAGCCCCAACCACCCCCCCTCGGCGGAAGGCAATTGCAAAGTTTGCTGGCCAGCAGCAATTTCCGAAGAAAAAGCCGCAGGCCGCGGACCGAGACACGGGTCGCCAGTGCCAGCCATCCGGCTCCAACCCGGGGTGCAAGCATCCCCAGGTACGGAGCACCAGCTCGCGCACTGGGCCGACCAAGCGACAGTTGAGCACCTGTCACGGCATCCGGCCCACCAAAGACCCCAAGCTGGGGAAAAGGTGCGGACCGGAGGTAATCTTTTTCTTTTCTTTTAGTTAACCGGGCGAGGAACTACGCCTGGCCGGTTAACAACTGGAAGTCTCACCACTGGCCAAGTGGCCAGTGCAACCAGTGCTTTTGGGATTTTGCTCCGCAGCACCCATAGCTGCGGCTGCCGCCGCAACGACAACGAGCAAAGAAAGAGGCCGACAAAACCAGCCAGAGCGGCTTTTAGTCGCAAAACCTCCCTTATCCCTAGCTAACTGACGTCATTAAACCCTTATGTTTAGTGGATGCTAGTAAGACGCTAACCGTACAGACCGGGGGTAGAATATCCCGAATCTGCACGGCTAGTATTAAATAATGCGTAGGTTGTTCTTTTCAGGGGCACTGCACCTCACGCCCCGTTCCGCCCGGGTATAATCAACCCAAGCGCGGAACGCACATTTTATTTAATTCATTTTTCAACCATGCACTATATTGCATCTACTAATCACAAAAGCTCTAGCCAAACAGCTACGAGTAAACACTGCGACCTATAAGCCGCTCATCCAGCGGCCTCTTGTTCCCGCATTCACGTATAGAAGAAACTCCGTTCAAAGAACCCCGAATACCACTTTTTCTTGTAAATCATTTACTAAATAATGATTCTATATACTTTAACATACCATATTATTAAAGTATGTGGAATTTAACCATGCTATTCACAATATATTATAAAATCTTTTGCAAAATATACTGTAATTAGTATATATATTTTCTGATAAACAATTTTATCAATGCTACTGTGTTATTTTTGTTATTCTCGCCATGCAGGTATCTGAGTGTTCTGGGAGAACTAATAAGAGAATGAGCCGCGAAGGTGAGGAAAACCTGAAATCTTTTCGTCCTTATTGGGGTCTCTCTGCAGCTAGACCATTTATAACCACAAGCAATAGCTTAAATTCAAGGGTCTCGCTGCAGCTAGACCCTCTTTATGGTTGCTATAAAATTAATGAATCAGAAGTCTGTGATTTAACAATCGCACGCCGCAATGAAGGGTCTAGCTGCAGCGAGACCCCAATCTTGGTCGGGGTATGCTAAGTTCACCACATCAGGTAATCTTTTCGTCTAACGGAAAAAGCCCCTCTAAGGGTCTAGCTGCAGCTAGACCCCAATCGTGGTAAAAAATGATACACTTTCGAACTTTGTCTGTAATTGTCGCTTTTCCCAACGATACTCGATTTGCATGGATTTCGTTGTGCCGGTCGTCATGGCATGCAGCACGCGAACGGGTGGGAGTTTTCGCCCTTGCGTCCGGTCGTCCAGGATTCAGTGCAATTAAGTTGAACACCGGGACGAAGCAGTCAACTGGCGCAAAAAGGGTTTTCGGAGATGAGAACCAGAATCCAGCGCAGCCTGAAGCCAAGGAAGTCAAGCGGCCGGGAGAATACTCGAAATCAAAGAGGGTTATTGGGGAATATTTCGCTGACCAGGCGTTTGAAGCGGCTCAGGCGATGACAAAACCCGAGGGGCGGGGGCCGGCTTTCGACCAGATGATTGCTGGCTTTAACTCTAGGGCCGCTGAACTAGGTCACGGGAAGTATCATGAGGAGGCGAAAAAGCTTTACAATCAGGAGCGGATGGCAGAACTGAACAGGTTCTGGGTGGCTCGGATTAACGGCTTTTTTGATGGTCTGACCAAAAGCGACGCAGACAGAGACGTCAGGATGGTGCTGATGTCCACGCTTTACTGTGGTGACGACTTGGAGAAGGAGTTTTCGGCCGCGGAGTTGGAGAACCTGACGGGGATGGACGCCAAGAAGATTCGCGGAATTCGCGCGATACGAAGGCAGCAGAAGTTGGACTACCTCAGACACGCGCAGGCTCGCAAGGGGCGCCCTTTGCCGCAATTCGTGATTGACGCGATAGTGGACGCGTGGATGCACGATGATGAGTCGCGCGCCTCCTCCCAGATGAAGGATGTCAAGCGCACTTACAGCAGGGAGGGTCGTGGCAATCACGGGGTGCTCGTCGCCGTTGAGGGAGCGCGCTATTACATGACCTCCAAGGAGGACATGTACAATCACTTTCTCGAAAAGCATGCGTACTGGAACAAAAGGAGTAACCAGTATGATAAGGACGTGGGCATTCACGTGGGCTACACGACCTTCTGCAAATACGCGCCCGATTGCATCAAGGGCAAGTGGAAGGAGAGGAACCTGTGCGCGTGTGAGAAGCACGTCACCATGCAGTCGGCCATGGGGGCGTGGACCAAGCACTCCAATGCGAACCACGGCAAGAACTGCAAGTGTGGCGCGGAGTGTGCGGGATGCTCCAAGTACAGAGAGCCGGACGGTACTTGCGGAATGTGGAAAGCCATTCACTCGACGGACTGGATCAAGCACTTTCACTGCCCGGTGTCCGCCGAGACTGACGGCAGGGATAACGGGCTGCGTGAAGGGGGCGGAATGGGCGGGGGGATGGAAGAGGGGGAGGGGGAAGATGAATGGCGGGGACGGGACCTGGAAGACCTCGACATTTCTGAGAGGCTGGTGGAGGACGAAGATGGGGTGCCGAGGACGGAGAGGGTTCACCGCATACTGAAGATGGCGTGTGTGGAGGGGTTCTGTCCTGAGGAATCATGCGGCATCCATAATAACTGGGTGCAGTGTGATCGGGACAAGAATTCCACGGAGATTCTGAATTGGTTCAAGTTCGAGATGGTGGAGCAGACTGTGACCCGACGGGTGAATGTGAGTTGGTTTCGATTTTATTTCTCCGTTAATATGTTGTTGACTTTTTTTTTTGTGACCTATAGCTGCAGCGAGACCCTTTGTGAGTTGCAGTTATCTTATCGAAATGCGATTTTATTGCAAATCGAAACTGTCTGCGGACCTTTGCGAAACAGGGCGAGACCGATGGCAGGGCGGCGAAGAAGGTGAAGCGGCCCGAGCAAGTCCAAATGAGGTCCACCCCAGCTGAGCTGCGGGACGAGATTCTTAAGATGTGGGACAAGTTCACCGTGCACTGCTTTACGGCCTGGTCGCAGGCGGATACAATCAAGGATCGGGAGAAGAATCTGAGAGAGGGGGACGTGCTCGTGCACGGCGACTGGGCCGAGAACTACGAGAACAGCAGCTACGTCCAACTGCAGTCGCAGTACTTCCACAAGCGCAGCCACATCCTGATGCCCATGATCGTGCGTTATCGGCTCAACGGCGAGCTGGAAAAGCGCGTCTTCTTTTTCCTGGGGGATTCCAGTATCAAGCGGGGCGAGCGCGCTCTCGTATACGCTCTTCGCAAGATTCTGGAAACCCTGCGGGTAGAAGTAGGGGTAGAGGTGCGAAACCTGTACATGTGCTCGGACAACTGCGCGGTGCAGTTTAAGTCCAGGTACGTGATTAACCAGATTAACGGTCTGCTCATGGGGGATCCCGACCTGCAGGCCTTTGAGTTCCACTACATGGGGGAGCAGCATGGGAAGGGGGAGGTGGATGGTCAAGGAGCGAAGTGCAAGTGCGTCTTGAGGGAAATGCAGAGGATTCCCGAAAACCAGCACATACTTGAGACCCACCAGCTAGTCGCCTACTTGAACCAGAACTGGCAGGGCGGCAAGACATCGAGCAGGGAGTCGGCCCGCGCGCGGGCCGAGAACGTCACTCGCCACTTCTTCCTTTTACCCCCGGTACGGAATTTTGTGTTATTTCAGGTTTTAAGACGTCAACTGCCGCTGTTCTATAAAAATTCAAACCCAATAAAGGTATCTCTGCAGAGAGACCCTATATACTGTCCATGGGTTGCTTTTCTTTTAGGTATGAAATTTCGCTTGTTCTTTCGGTATGAAGGGGTCTCTCTGCAGCTATACCCTGTGTCGAATTTCGATCACTTGATATCTTTTCGTACGTTGTTATTATGATTCGAATGGGGTCTCTCTGCAGCTATACCCTGTGTCGAATTTTGATCACTTGATATCTTGTCGTACGTTGTTATTATGATTCGAATGGGGTCTCTCTGCAGCTATACCCTGTGTCGAATTTTGATCACTTGATGTCTTGTCGTTAATTTTTTTTTAAGGGGTCTCTCTGCAGCTATACCCTGTTTTATTGGTTTTTGGTCGATTTTGCTAATTTGAACGGTATTCTTTTTGTCCTAACTATTTGATGACAGGACGTCGAGTCCGGCCGACGCGCGGAGGTTGAGGAGGTGCCTGGCATCAAGAAGGCGCATTGGTGGCGACTGGACAAGTCCGACCCTGGCCTTTTGATGATTAGGCGCTATTCCTGCTACTGTCCGCCTGTTTGGCTGGGCGGTTTGAGGGATGTCTAAGCGAGTGGTCGTTTATCATCGAGTTCAATGATGCAGGAAGCTCGATGAAAACTGTCCGTTTGCTGCCACCGAGCCAGCCCAACCCTCCGGTTCGCATGGTGACGCGGGGGGAGCAGCTGAAGGACAAGCGGGAGGCGATGGGCCGGCAGATGAGACTCCACGACTATGTGGCAGTTCCATCGGACAAGGACACGGATCACGATCCCATCCACCCGTTCTGGTTGGCTGAGGTTGTAAGCGAAGCCGGGCCGATCGTGTTAGACGAGAACTTCGAGAGGTGGGTCGAGGGCCGGAACGGACGGGAGAAGGAGCTGTTCCTCGCCGGGAACGGCATTCTTCCCGTTCGGATTTGGAAGCGGGATAAGCATGACCCCCTGCATTTCACGCTCAACGTTGAGGATTGGCCACCGTCACGCCAGCCCGAGCTTGTGAATTGCTATCTCTGCGTCGCTCCGGCTCTCCGGCTAGAAGCACGCGTGCGCAGCGACGGAATGTGTGCCGACATCAGGATGAGCAAGGAGCTCGACAAGTGGCTTACTACGCTGGTGATCAAGGATGAAGCCCCGGAGGGGCCGGCACCGACTTAAATTAACAAGAAATTGGGGTCTCGCTGCGGGTAGACGACGCCCTAGTTTCGGCTCGTATTATATCTTTAGAGTGGGGCTTCAGTAGGGTGTAAAAAGGTGGCCGCATATATTGTATATATTTTTGAGATCTTTCTGTGGTCAAGTTTAAGGGTAGTTGATAATTTTTTGCGGCCTTCAATTAACAGTTATTTTTTACTGCAACATAATTTTATGCTGTATATTTAAATAATGATAAGGATTTCGATATTTTTTTGCACAATCTATTCGACATTTGTTTCTGCATGTCGAGAATTTATTGCTCCACCCCCACAAAAAAAATCGTTCCGGAACTGTTCGAAGCGAATAGCACTGACAGGATTCGAACCCGGGTCCACATTAATGTTCGGAGTGAGGTAGGCCAGCCATCATGTTCCGCACTGAAATCTGGCTCGGGTCCGATCCCTTCCATTGCTCTTCGCTTCGAACAGCTCCGGAACAAGTTAGGTTTGGGGTTGGAGCAATAAATACTTATTTGCCGGGCGCAGTTGTCATTCCGCCTAGTACAATTGCGTCACTAGTACAATTTTTGTCTGGGTACGGTACGAACCAATAACGCAATATTTAGTATCTAATCGCCGCTGCTCTTGCTGAATTTTATCCGGAAGCTGAAACAGGTGTCCGGTGAAGCGAATACTAGTGACTGGTGGTCGTGCCCTTCCATTACTCCTTATCGACAAATTTTGGGTTCTACCTGCAGTTATAACCCTTGCGCGTCTGGCTGTCGGGGTCACCAATTTCCTGTCGATTGCAAGCAGCCAACCTTGCCGAAATTTAACACTGTCACAAATGGAGCAGAGCAATATTTTCGGTTCTCAGCATACCTATGTGATGGTCGACAAAAATGAGCACGCTGCAAACATCAGAATTGATGTAGAGTTGCTCGGACCTTCTGCACAGTGGGGTGCAGGTGTCATTGCGTTCGGCAATGGCATGATCGATCTGGTGCCACCCGATTCAGATTTGAACCCTGCTTACCAATGCGTGCCTGACAATCAGGCGAGAGTGGTGGTGGAGAGCACGGAAATTCCGGGCTCTCCCAATGTATCAATGATGCGCCTGAGGGCCGAGGCCCAGCAGGAGTTCCTGGCTGCTGCGGAGAACGGCGGGGCCAAGTGGAACACCAAAATGTATACAGGCGAGCCTCCCAACTACAGGGGAGACCAGTACCAGGGAGTGTACTCCTTCGGCGATTTTGACATCGACGGATGGGGCACCTTTTTCTAGGCGCAATGCCTAAGTTGTCAAATACTCCGACAATGTCAAAATTGCGAATGATAAAATTACGGACATGTGCACATATATGTACTGATTCAATAAAAACTTTCGGCAATTTTGTTCCCGGCATTGATAATCAAAAGCTGCTAGCAAGCCAAGGACTTCAAAAGTGGCAATAGATCGATGTAGGTCGTCGATAAACTTGTCTAGTCGTCATATTTCGGTCGCAAAATTCGTGCGTGGCCTGCAGGCATCGGACAAAGTGCACGCAACAGCAGGAGTCGGTTGAGTTCGAAGCACGGCAGACACAAAATTTCGGCGCAAAGTCCGTCGGGCGAAAAATTCGCTCGGCTGCCAAATTTTCGGCAAGAATTTCGGCGCAATGTCCGGTTTTCGGACGATTGAAATTAGCGTTTTTTTCTTGCAAAAATCTACCCCATTCCGCGTGGGACCACCCAGGAATTGCTTCCTACTATAGGCGTTTTATCCCGCGTTTCGCAACTATAGCAGCCCCTATTAATCATTTATTAAAGAAGGATATCCCCTTTGTTTGGAGTAGTGAATGTCAGTCGGCTTTTCAGTGTCTAAAATCCCTACTCCTTTCCCCTCCTGTACTCATCCTACCGGATACTACTAAACCCTTTGTGGTAGCTACAGATGCTAGTAAGGTAGCTATAGGGGGCGTCCTTCTCCAGGATCAGGGTCAGGGCTTACAGCCAATTGAGTATATCTCTAGGACAATGCTCCCTGCGGAGCGTAACTATCCCGTACACCAGCAGGAACTCTTAGCGGTGGTGTATTGTTGCCACGCGTGGCAGCACTTTCTTAAAGGTGCTCAATTTGATGTCTGCCTGAATGAACCCTGTGAGCTAGATCCTTATAGGTTAGTTATCCAAACGGATCACCGTCCCCTTACCCATCTTCTCTCCCAACCCAACCTTACCCCTCGGCAAGCGCGCTGGATGGAATTTTTAGCACAGTTTTCCCCTTTTAAACTTCAGTATGTTAAGGGTGTAGATAACATAGTACCAGATGCACTCTCTCGTCGTGCAGATTACTCCTTTTTCGAGGACCTTGATGTTCTCAATACTACTCTAGTTCCTACTACTATGGGTGTAACCCCTTATGGTGAACTACCTGATGATGAATCCTATGCCTACCTCTTTCATACAGCTGTTCGCATGCCTGATCTCCTTTCTCACGTAGGACTCTCTCTCCCGTGTGAGGCCCTTCCCGTGGCCTCGGTGGGGGGGGAGGGGAAAAATAAAATTTCTATACCGCTTAGCCATATAGCGACTAGGTCAGGAAAGTCTTATGAAAACATAGTCCCTCTAGGACCTCCCCTTCTCTTTGGCAAGGCGGTAGGAGATCTCTTTAAACCTGTTCTGGATACCTCTGTAGCGATGCCTACCTCTGATCTTGAACGTCTTATTAGTAGATTTACGGCCACTGAGCCGGAAGCATTAGCTGCCATTGCTGCACATCCCCAACAATTAGGCAAGCACCCTTGTAAATTTGTAGGTGGGTTTTTATATGTGCAGATAGCAGATTCTCCCCCTCAATGGCGCCTGTATGTCCCTCCTATCTGTCGCTCCTCCTTGCTCTTTGAGTTGCATGACTTAGCTGCTCATCAGGGTGGTAAACGGGTACGGGACCTAGTAGCCCGCTCTTATTACTGGCCTTCCCTTTATAAGGATGTAGATGAGTATGTTAGAACTTGTCAATCTTGCCAGGAGATGAAACCCAATAACGTAGGACAGATAGCAGAACCTAGGACCTTGCCTGACCCCATCATGCCGTGGGATTCTATCATGATGGATTTTGTAGGACCTTTTAGAAAGAATGATAGGGGCAATGCCCAGATCCTTGTGTTCATAGATCGTTTTACTCGTATGTGCCATCTCGTGCCGTGTCCTTTAGAACTCACAGCACGTGATTGCGCACGCCTATACCTCAATAATGTATACAGATATCATGGTTTGAGTAGGCAGTTTATTAGTGATAAGGATAAGTTATTTACCTCAGATTTTTGGCAGCAGTTTTTCGCTGCCATCGGTACCAAGGTTACCTACGGTACTGCCTACCACTCCTCCTCCTCTCATTTAGTAGAGCGTCTTAATAGGGTAGTGGAAGAAGCGCTTAGGCACTATGTTAATGGCTCGGGAAGTGATTGGGAGGATTATTTATGTTTGGTAGAGTTCTCCCTCAACAATTGTCCCCAAGCTGCGCATGGATATACGCCCTTCTTCCTAGATACTGGTAGACAGCCTCTTACCCTACCTCTCTCTTAGCTAGTCCTCTACGGGACAAGGATGATGTGTCCCGAGATACTGTAGAAGGTGTACAGTCCTTACTAGATAGAATGAAAACTGCTCATGACCACGCGATCTCAGGGTACCAAAAAGCTCAGTCTAAGTACCTTGCTAGGTTGCGTGCCTCCTTAGATAGAAGAGCACCTGAGATAGAAATAGGAGATCTAGTATTAGTAGAAGGCCCCCGTGTTGGCCGTTTTGCTCATAAGTTTGAAGCAGAACTTAAGGTCAAACTTAGGCCCGCCTTCTTAGGACCCTTCCATGTGTTGTCTAGAGTAGGAAATTTCTTATATAAAGTCGATATCCCTACCTCTTGGCAGACACATTCAAACACCTTCCATAGAAGCCAGCTGAAACTGTACCACCCTAGTACGTTCGCTGGTAGAGAGCTAGCGCCTGCCCCTTTAGAGCATAACCCTGACACTGGGGAAGTAGAAGACGAAGTAGAAAGCATCGTGGCCCATAGAGATATCAAAAAGGGCCGCGGTACCCAGCGTCAGTATAAAGTGAAGTGGATGTATGCTCGTAGTGAAGTAGATAAGGTCTGGTATACGGAGAGTGAGCTAGATGGGTGTAGTCGCCTGCTGCAGGAATATAAAACCCTGCACAAGCTCTAGTTGTAGACCTTCTCCTCTCTTATGTTATGTCTGCTGTCGACGGGTGGTTGGTTGTCCCCTCCCCTCCGCAGCCGTCATGTCAGAGCCTACCCCTCCGGCTGAGAGCCCGCTGCCGTCCCCGCCCCTACCGGACCCTGAGCTGTACTTCGAGGCCCTTCCGGGCCGCTGGGTGTCACGGTCCAGTTTCCGGGTGGCATCGTGCAGCCGGCCCTCCAGGCCCAACATGCGGTTTAGTCAGGGCTGCTCTCTTCGGGGTCACGTGGTACGGTCCCTCCCCTGCTGAACCGCACCAGCTTGTTTTGCACGGGTTCGACGATGCCGGGCACTGTTTGTTAGGATGTGGCTCCCGCTGTCCAGCCTTGGGACAGATAGCTGCGGTTCTCCAGTGCCCCGGGTTTTTCCTACCTTTCTACCCCTGTGGGCCGCTCCTGCCTACGGGATGTGTTCCCCTGGCTTCCGGCCGAGGGTGATGCGGAAGTAGATGAGAACCCCTGCGACCTTCTACGGGCAGTAGAGTTCATGGAGATAGCAGACCAGACAGCGGGCGTAGGATTGGGCGACCCTACTCCTACGGACGCGCCAGTAGAGGCACAGTATACTCCTGAGTATTCGGCCTCCCCTGCGGCGTCCTCCTCTTCAGTGTCGGCGCCTTCCCCTGTCCCGTCTTCACCGAGGTCGGTCCTGTGCGCATCGGTGGAGCCTACCCCTTTGGGCTCTGGTCGTGAGCCTGATCCTCTTTCGGCGACAGTTTCTGCGATGCAGGCGCAGATCCAGTCCCTGACGGCGGCCTTCGGGGCCTTCATGGCGGCCCAGGCGCACGCTCCAGCCACGCCAGGTGGGGTGTCTGCCGCAGCTGTGCCCCCTTCCCCTTCGGTCGCCTCGACGTCTACGGGTCCGTCTGTGCCGCGCGAGCCCTCGGCGGCTGCGGTTCCCTCTGTTGCTGCGGCTCCTACGCCTTCGGCTACCTCTGCGCCTGCTACTGACGTACCTGCGCCTCGGCGCGAGTCCGCCGTCCCAGCGGCCGCGCCCGTCGCCGCCGCGTCCGAGCCGCCCACCACGTCAGCGCCGCCCTCGCGGGGTTTCTTCAGCGACCCGGGCGGTCTTCCCAGGCTTTGGGAGGGCGGTCCTCCGCAGAGGATCCCGGTGCCTGACTGGAGCTTAGACGGTAACCAGTCGTATGCCGGATTGCCTGTCCCCACGGGCCCTATTTTCAACATGTGGCCTGGTGGTGCTCCGCCCCCAGAGACCGGCGCGCCAGCTGCGGAGGCGGGTCCGTCGCGACCCCCTGCGGCATCGGGTCCGACGCGGCCCCCTGTTGTACCGGCGCCGTCTGCGTCTGTGCCGGTTCCTACCCCTTCGTCGGCCCCTGTCCCTTCGGCCCCGCGGTCTTTGGCTGCGGTTGTTCGGTCCAGTGGCTCTGACCCTCGCGCCACCCGCGCTGCCGATTCCCTTCGGGAGTTGTCAGAGGGCGATCGGGATCGGGCCCCTTCTGTGGTGCATGCGACTCCGGAGTCGCGCGACACGCCTGTCTTTGGGTACGGTATGTCTGCGCTCGCCTGCCGCCAGTGTGACCTGCCGCGCGCCTCCGCCGAGCTTGCCATTTCGCCCATGTCCTACGGGTTCTCCCAGGTGTGTCGGGCGCCGCGGGACCGTGGCCTACCAGTTGAGACTGATCGGCCTCCTTTCGATATGGTTATTTTAGCTGATCCGGTGTTCCAGGGTGAGATCCTGGTTCGGCGCGTCCTGTATCGCTGGGCTAGGCGCCACAATGACTTGGACACCTACGGCGGGTTCCAGTGGGCTTACCCTCCGCCTCTGGGCATTATGGCCTCAGATGCCCTTACGGTAGAGTTTCCTGCGGTGCCGGGTGCCACGTACAGCACGGTCCTTCAGCCCATCCTAGAGTGGGATGCCCGTCGTCCAGCGCCCATCCCGGGCCAGGGTTTGGACTCTCGGGGTCATCCTCCTCCCCGGGCTAGCGACTACCTCGAGACGTTCGGGTCGCGACAGTGTGCCCGTCGGTGGCGCTCCCGTGAGATTCGGCATATCCGGTTGTGGCCGTCCAACGTGGAGCCCCTGGTAGATCTGTTTTTCCCGACGGGTATGCGCCCTCGGATCCGGTACCATCGCCTGCTCCTGCGGGCTCTCTGCCTGATCGCGGTAGAGCCTTTCCTACGCCTCTTTGCCTGTGGTTTCCTGGACTGGGCCCGGGGCCAGGTCGTTCTTACGCAGCATAGGTATTACTGGGCCTTCCTGGGTCTTTTTCCTGACGGCGTGTGGGCCGATGTTTTCCTCACTGTAGATAGGCACGACAATGCTGAGGATGTGTCTCACTACCAGGCGTACCTGGATGTCCTGCTGGCCTCCCGTGGTACTTACCAGACGGATGGCCATTAGATAGAGGGCCTTAGGCCCGACCTGAGGGTGTTGTCCCTCCGGTATATAGAGTCGCCCTCACGTTCTGGCCAGTTGACTGGTCGTTCTTGGTCCTTGGTACTGATTTGTTTACTCTGTGTGTCCTGCCCAGTGCCGTTCCCCCCGGCAAGGACTTTGTTCCAGGCAGTTAGGGGAACCTACCACCAGGCTTGGTGCTGGCTAACCCTACACCTCCCGGCGTGGTGGTGGAGACCGAGTTAATACGTTGGTGCCTTGTATCTTGGATGGTCTGCCGATTGTGTTGGTGTGTGCTGGGTGCATTAGGTTTCCTACCCCTTGTTTTCCTCCCTGTGCGTAGGGAGAGGGCTCCCTACCTTTGTGGGGGGGGAGGTGTTACGTCGCGTAACAATTCGTTGTAGTTACGGACGTAAATTAGGTCTTTTGCCTCGGTTGTCCCTAGGTTTACGTGTAGCTCCTACCGGGACACTATTTGTCCTCGTAACAGTACTGTGGTACATTGGGTGCCTTTGGGCGCCGCGCCGCGTACTTTACTAGTGGTCCTTATCCTTTGGTAGAATGTAGTGGACCAGCGTGCATCTGTATCTGTGCCGGTGCATCTGTAGGCGAGGGCCATGTCGGCCCGAGCGTGTTGGACCGTTGGTGACCATTTATGCACGTTCTACCCCTCGTGTGTTCACTCGGCGTGTGTTAAATGAATTAACACATATAGGCTTGGGTCACGGCAGTGTAGTTGTGTTTCCTTCCTCTATTCCTGGAGTAAACGGGTTGTGTAAATGGCTTATGGCGTATTATAGCAACACTTACGTTAATGCATTGAGATCTGGATCGTCTCGTTCGTCTTTCGCTAGGGGTTTAACTAGAGGTGGCTTGACTAGTTTAGGTAGCATCAGGCCAGGTAGAGGTAGAGGTAGTGGTAGATACCCGAGGCGTAACAAGTATCTGCCTGTTGAAGGGGTTTGGGACTATCCTAGGGTCTTTGAGATAATCCATCGAAGACACAGTATACTAGGGAGGGAGATTTTTACAGCTGGACGACGGCCTGGCGACCTGCGCCGATGTCCATGCGCGACTCGGACTCGGCAAAGATGTACAAGACGAGGTCCGTGCCGCCTGTCTTGGAGACCCGGAGAGTGACGACGCTAGCGGTGCCCCTCAAGTCGAGACCTGATTGCCACCCCTCTCCAGCGGATGGCATGTTAAGGTGCGCGGCCATGGTGAAATGTCGCGTAGGCCAATTTGCCTCGGTAACGGTGGTGCCGGCAGGAGCTCCGATGTTGCCCTGGTCACCAAAGCATGACAAAAGGTTTACCCATGCCTCTGTAGGACCCATAGCGTATGCAGGGGTTTGGTAGTTCCCATTAATGTCAAATTGGAACGAAGTGAGATCATCGTCTTGGTGGTAGAACATAATATTGTTGACTCCGTTAGCAACGTCATCGCCACTGTCGACCTGGACTGCCAGGAGCTTAGAGGCGCTCATGGCGGATAAGCTAGCCTTCATGGCGTACGTGTTGCCAGCACCCAGTGACTGCTTCGTCGACGTCCACGTGTTCCAGGTGTATGGGATAGTCCCGCCCTGGGCCAACCGACTAGACAATACCTGCCCAATGACATCCTCTTGGAATCTGTACACTTCAATGGACCAGTAAATATCCTTCAGGGTATACGATAGCCCAGCCCCCGCTGCACTAGGAATAAGAACGCCGGCAGCTGCCAGTGTCACCCGTACTTCTATCGGCGGCATGAGAGACATGTCCACAATCCTTGGATTGCCAGACAAGAAACCGATGAAGTGATCAATGCACCCTGGTTTAGCGTCGGCTTCCGCGATATTCGCCGTAGGGGCCGCTACAGCGTTGTCAGCCCAGCCAGCTGGCCTTTGAGTTTGGGTGTAGCTCGCCCCTCCGTGACTTGCGAGGAGGGTGTAGTACAACTGGTTGTAGTCGTTGATGTTGTCTACTTGCTGTCCTCCAACCAAGACCTCCAGTCGCTTGATGAGGCTCGAGGTATGTGGGGGGAACGAGGCGACCCATCCCACAGCCGTGACGCGGCATCCAGGCACGGCGTACGTGGTGGTTACCCGTAGGCTTGGTCGAGGCAATTAATTAATGTAGCCGTTGTCCCCACTCACGGGACAAGGCGGCTCCCGGGCCACTAGTCCTGCTCACCTTCCGCTAGCCATGGAGGACAAGCGGCGGTTCCTCGCTCGTCGCAAGAGGTTGCACAACCTCACCTGCACGGGCGCTGGATGACGACCTGACCCCCGCTAAGCAGCAGCAGCGACGCGTCCTGTGGCCGGAATACCTCTGCCGCAAGCAAGATCTCCAGAAGCCCAAGGTCTACAGGAGGCTGGGGCGGGGACCTGATGATCAACCACAGGATGTGGACGCCCCACGCGGGCTAGATTAGCCCTTGTAAGTATTGGTTCCCATGTTCCCCTCCCCCTGAGGACTTATGCTCACGTGACGCAGTCACGTGTATATTGATTATATTGAAGTAAATAGTTAACCATTGGTAAGAACAATGCCATCGCTATCGAGGTCCTGCAGAACACCGCAGGCCTCACCGCCCAGGCAGTGAAGGACATTGCCGCCAAGCCAGCCCCGGCTGGCCTGGCCGGCGATGCTCCTCCCATCACCACCTGGGCGGACATGCTTAAGCAACACACCACCTCCACCACCTCCGCCGTCGCAGCCCAGCTTCAACGGCAGACGCTTGACCTCCGCGAGGAGGCCGAGCTCGCCAAGCGCAGCCTCAACGTCATTGTCAAGAATCTCAAGATGGAGGAAGGTGAGAATTCCGAGAAGCTTGCGCGTGCTTTTGAGAGAGAAATCCTTGATCGCATGGGCCTCACTGGTGAGATCGAGCTGGCCGCCCACCGCCTTCCCCGCGCGCGGGGTAAGGCAGGGCCGCCCCCGCTCCTTCTCACCTTTAAGACCCCGGCGGACAAGATTTCTTTTCTCAGACGCCGCAAGCGGCTCGAGAAGACTCTCTTCACCCTTGACGACGACTTGACCCTGGCGCAGCAACAACGGCGACGGGAGCTATGGCCGACCTACCTCCAGCTCCGGCAGACCAAGGCGGGGCAGCCGGTGTACTGGAAGGGGGCGGCCATCTTTATGTCGGCCACAAGCCCTGGCAGGCGACCCCCGCGGCCCCAGCGACTCCAGACGCCCCAGCTTAGGGGAATACAGCAGTAGTAGTGTAGAATAGATAATAGACCGTGGCCATGTACATGTACGCCTCCTAGAGGCCCTATCCCAGCTAAGCCACGCGCTTTATTTAATCATGTACATGTGTGCCTATGATGAGCCACACTCCAGATGATGCCTAGCTTTATTTAGTTATGCTGTGCCCATGCAGGGAGTACCTCTCTGCTGAGACGCCATGCCCTAGCTAGCTTCTTTGTATTCTGATCAGGCACTCCGCAAAGGTGAAAACCATTTGCGTTCAGTGCTGGGCCGCGGAAAACGCGGAAAAACGCGATCTGCAAATGAATCCGACCGGAATCGAACTGGGGACCTCTCGCACCGATTTTGCTGACTATAGGACGGACGTCTCCGGTTACCATGGCATCGCCAACTTACACCTACAGTCATCCGCAAAAGTTCTCCTGTCCGGGGAGTGATGCAAGCCTTTCGGATTTGGTACTTGATAAATCACTCGAGATCTGTGTGTAGGAGTACTACACACTTGTCAATTGTTTCTTTGTATAGCTATGCTGATCTTCCCCCCCATGACAGGCTCCCCTTTCGCTGGGCATAGCTTGAAGATCATGGGGATGCACGTGCCCTGGTGCACCTAGAGCAAGGGTCCTTTACATCCCCACCCTTGCAGGAAGTAGCTTAGGATGTATGATAGGCCATATGCCCCCTCTCAAGGGCTATGTGCTATACATATACTCCCAACGGAGTTATGTTATTACAATTCAATTCAACTCAATTCAATTGGTAGTCACTGCCGCCATTAATGAATTAACCAATTAAACTCGTGCTCCCGTTGGGGAGTCACGGATCGGCATGCATTCAACCCCGAATCCCCGATCGATGGATGGATGGATGGATGGATGGATGGATGGATGGATGGATGGATGGATGGATGGATGGATGGATGGATGGATGGATGGATGGATGGATGGATGGATGGATGGATGGATGGATGGATGGATGGATGGATGGATGGATGGATGGATGGATGGATGGATGGATGGATGGATGGATGGATGGATGGATGGATGGATGGATGGATGGATGGATGGATGGATGGATGGATGGATGGATGGATGGATGGATGGATGGATGGATGGATGGATGGATGGATGGATGGATGGATGGATGGATGGATGGATGGATGGATGGATGGATGGATGGATGGATGGATGGATGGATGGATGGATGGATGGATGGATGGATGGATGGATGGATGGATGGATGGATGGATGGATGGATGGATGGATGGATGGATGGATGGATGGATGGATGGATGGATGGATGGATGGATGGATGGATGGATGGATGGATGGATGGATGGATGGATGGATGGATGGATGGATGGATGGATGGATGGATGGATGGATGGATGGATGGATGGATGGATGGATGGATGGATGGATGGATGGATGGATGGATGGATGGATGGATGGATGGATGGATGGATGGATGGATGGATGGATGGATGGATGGATGGATGGATGGATGGATGGATGGATGGATGGATGGATGGATGGATGGATGGATGGATGGATGGATGGATGGATGGATGGATGGATGGATGGATGGATGGATGGATGGATGGATGGATGGATGGATGGATGGATG